>OX243970.1:10595000-10615000 GCA_945859745.1 Synanthedon formicaeformis
TTAGGTTAGGTTAGGTTAGGTTAGGTTAGGTTAGGTTAGGTTAGGTTAGGTTAGGTTAGGTTAGGTTAGGTTAGGTTAGGTTAGGTTAGGTTAGGTTAGGTTAGGTTAGGTTAGGTTAGGTTAGGTTAGGTTAGGTTAGGTTAGGTTAGGTTAGGTTAGGTTAGGTTAGGTTAGGTTAGGTTAGGTTAGGTTAGGTTAGGTTAGGTTAGGTTAGGTTAGGTTAGGTTAGGTTAGGTTAGGTTAGGTTAGGTTAGGTTAGGTTAGGTTAGGTTAGGTTAGGTTAGGTTAGGTTAGGTTAGGTTAGGTTAGGTTAGGTTAGGTTAGGTTAGGTTAGGTTAGGTTAGGTTAGGTTAGGTTAGGTTAGGTTAGGTTAGGTTAGGTTAGGTTAGGTTAGGTTAGGTTAGGTTAGGTTAGGTTAGGTTAGGTTAGGTTAGGTTAGGTTAGGTTAGGTTAGGTTAGGTTAGGTTAGGTTAGGTTAGGTTAGGTTAGGTTAGGTTAGGTTAGGTTAGGTTAGGTTAGGTTAGGTTAGGTTAGGTTAGGTTAGGTTAGGTTAGGTTAGGTTAGGTTAGGTTAGGTTAGGTTAGGTTAGGTTAGGTTAGGTTAGGTTAGGTTAGGTTAGGTTAGGTTAGGTTAGGTTAGGTTAGGTTAGGTTAGGTTAGGTTAGGTTAGGTTAGGTTAGGTTAGGTTAGGTTAGGTTAGGTTAGGTTAGGTTAGGTTAGGTTAGGTTAGGTTAGGTTAGGTTAGGTTAGGTTAGGTTAGGTTAGGTTAGGTTAGGTTAGGTTAGGTTAGGTTAGGTTAGGTTAGGTTAGGTTAGGTTAGGTTAGGTTAGGTTAGGTTAGGTTAGGTTAGGTTAGGTTAGGTTAGGTTAGGTTAGGTTAGGTTAGGTTAGGTTAGGTTAGGTTAGGTTAGGTTAGGTTAGGTTAGGTTAGGTTAGGTTAGGTTAGGTTAGGTTAGGTTAGGTTAGGTTAGGTTAGGTTAGGTTAGGTTAGGTTAGGTTAGGTTAGGTTAGGTTAGGTTAGGTTAGGTTAGGTTAGGTTAGGTTAGGTTAGGTTAGGTTAGGTTAGGTTAGGTTAGGTTAGGTTAGGTTAGGTTAGGTTAGGTTAGGTTAGGTTAGGTTAGGTTAGGTTAGGTTAGGTTAGGTTAGGTTAGGTTAGGTTAGGTTAGGTTAGGTTAGGTTAGGTTAGGTTAGGTTAGGTTAGGTTAGGTTAGGTTAGGTTAGGTTAGGTTAGGTTAGGTTAGGTTAGGTTAGGTTAGGTTAGGTTAGGTTAGGTTAGGTTAGGTTAGGTTAGGTTAGGTTAGGTTAGGTTAGGTTAGGTTAGGTTAGGTTAGGTTAGGTTAGGTTAGGTTAGGTTAGGTTAGGTTAGGTTAGGTTAGGTTAGGTTAGGTTAGGTTAGGTTAGGTTAGGTTAGGTTAGGTTAGGTTAGGTTAGGTTAGGTTAGGTTAGGTTAGGTTAGGTTAGGTTAGGTTAGGTTAGGTTAGGTTAGGTTAGGTTAGGTTAGGTTAGGTTAGGTTAGGTTAGGTTAGGTTAGGTTAGGTTAGGTTAGGTTAGGTTAGGTTAGGTTAGGTTAGGTTAGGTTAGGTTAGGTTAGGTTAGGTTAGGTTAGGTTAGGTTAGGTTAGGTTAGGTTAGGTTAGGTTAGGTTAGGTTAGGTTAGGTTAGGTTAGGTTAGGTTAGGTTAGGTTAGGTTAGGTTAGGTTAGGTTAGGTTAGGTTAGGTTAGGTTAGGTTAGGTTAGGTTAGGTTAGGTTAGGTTAGGTTAGGTTAGGTTAGGTTAGGTTAGGTTAGGTTAGGTTAGGTTAGGTTAGGTTAGGTTAGGTTAGGTTAGGTTAGGTTAGGTTAGGTTAGGTTAGGTTAGGTTAGGTTAGGTTAGGTTAGGTTAGGTTAGGTTAGGTTAGGTTAGGTTAGGTTAGGTTAGGTTAGGTTAGGTTAGGTTAGGTTAGGTTAGGTTAGGTTAGGTTAGGTTAGGTTAGGTTAGGTTAGGTTAGGTTAGGTTAGGTTAGGTTAGGTTAGGTTAGGTTAGGTTAGGTTAGGTTAGGTTAGGTTAGGTTAGGTTAGGTTAGGTTAGGTTAGGTTAGGTTAGGTTAGGTTAGGTTAGGTTAGGTTAGGTTAGGTTAGGTTAGGTTAGGTTAGGTTAGGTTAGGTTAGGTTAGGTTAGGTTAGGTTAGGTTAGGTTAGGTTAGGTTAGGTTAGGTTAGGTTAGGTTAGGTTAGGTTAGGTTAGGTTAGGTTAGGTTAGGTTAGGTTAGGTTAGGTTAGGTTAGGTTAGGTTAGGTTAGGTTAGGTTAGGTTAGGTTAGGTTAGGTTAGGTTAGGTTAGGTTAGGTTAGGTTAGGTTAGGTTAGGTTAGGTTAGGTTAGGTTAGGTTAGGTTAGGTTAGGTTAGGTTAGGTTAGGTTAGGTTAGGTTAGGTTAGGTTAGGTTAGGTTAGGTTAGGTTAGGTTAGGTTAGGTTAGGTTAGGTTAGGTTAGGTTAGGTTAGGTTAGGTTAGGTTAGGTTAGGTTAGGTTAGGTTAGGTTAGGTTAGGTTAGGTTAGGTTAGGTTAGGTTAGGTTAGGTTAGGTTAGGTTAGGTTTTTTTTTTTTTTTTTTTTTTTTTTTTTTTTTTTTTTTTTTTTTTTTTTTTTTTTTTTTTTTTTTTTTTTTTATCTAACCCCTCCGACACATGGTCGCAGCCTATATTTACTTGACTCTTTCATACTAGTTCTCGCTTTTATTCTTCTCGCACTTTCATTCCTCATACTTTTTCTTTCTAGCATACATCTCTTTCACACTATAGCGGGTGGGATTCCCGCCTAACTGCTATTCTGATAATCTGTCCTTATTCTATTTCTCTTTATTTAGGGTATGTAGTCAAATGATTGTACACGAAATTCATATTATACACATTAAAATCATTTAAAAACATTAACAATAATAAATAATTTAAAAACATTAAGAATAAAAAGATAAAACGATTAAAAACATTAAAATACAGATAAATAATTAAATAACAATAATTAGAATAATTTAAAACATTGCGAGTATTAAAATATCATTATACAATTAAACAATTTAAAATTTAGATAAAATAATTAAAACATCTGTGTATAATAAGTTAAAAATTTTTTGAAAACTACTATTCATTGTTTATTTCTGCTAATTACCCTAATCGCTACACTTTTGCAATAGTCTATAAACTTCTGTCTTTGCTCTCCGGTGATCATCGCATTTAGGTTGGCTGGGCACACTTCCATATCCATCACGTATTCCAGCTCCATCCTCTCCTTGGCGAAGACAGGGCACTCCAGCAGAACGTGCGGGACATCCTCATCATCGCTGGAACAAATGCACGATGGGCTCTCCTTGCACTTGAACCGATGCAAGTACTCGGAGAACCCACCGTGCCCCGTTAAGACCTGGGTCATAACACCTTCAAGTCTCACCTTCCTCAGGGTCTTATAGGCGTCTATGGCTCGAGGGAAGAACAGCTTTGTAATGCTGGCCGTAGCGCCGTCCCTGTATCTTTGGTCCCATTCGTCAAGCGAGCGCATTCGGATGCACCGCTTGACGAATGAGACCGGACACAGGTCGTACGCCGGCTTCCGCTTACATTTCAGTGCGGCCTCCCTCGCGAGGCAGTCCGCTCTCTCGTTCCCCTCTAGGCCAGCGTGTGCTTTAATCCAAAAGAATTTCAATATTCTTTCTTGCTTACAGATCTTTGTTAAGTTCGCTCGAGTTTCAGCTGCTAGAGGGTGCAGACATTTACTCGCCGCGACAGACTGCAATGCGGACCTTGAATCGCTGTAAATTGCAACGGTAGTTTCGCTGCGACCGAGAGCTATCCTCGACGCCTCACATAGCGCCAAGAGTTCTGCCTGGTAGACGGTACAGTACGGCGGCAGACCAAGCTTGACGGCCCTGGTTTCGGCGTCGCCCTTCCATAAGGATAGAGCGGCGCCAACCCGACCCTCAATCTTGCTGCCGTCCGTAAAGATGCGAAGGTGGTAGTCGCTGTTTGCGTTTAGCTCGTCCTCGTCCACCAGGCTTCCGAACTCAAGGTTAGCTAGTTCGGCGGGGTGGGGAGCCTCGATCGCAAGAGCCCCCCGCTCGATGACCCTGTCCCCGAGCCCAGGCTGCGGTACTCCCCTCTTGGCCTCGTACAGTGAGGCAGCCTCACGGACTCGCAAGTCAAGGGGGAGTATCCCAGCCAGTAATAAAGCTGAGTTCAGGGACACCGTTCGGTAGGCTCTGCAGATTTTCTGCGCAAAACCCCGCTGCACAGCGTTCAAGATCCGCATAATCCCCACTCTGCGAGTGGCGGGTGCCCACGCACTCGCAGAGTAGGTGATTATTGGCTCCACCGCGGCGATGTAAATGGAGCGAACAACCTCGGGATGGAGACCCCAGCTGACTTTAGCTGCCTTCCCGAGCTGCTTATAGACCCCGAGGGCCTTCTTGGTCACATTTTTCACGTGGTCCTTGAAGGTGAGACCCCTGTCTATGGTAAGTCCCAGCAATTTGATTCTGTCCGTCATGGCAATGTCAATCCCGCCCATGGTAAGTCGTGGCGTGTCAAACTTAAGCTTTCTGGTCAGCACCATGGCATTAGTCTTGCCTGGTGCGAACCTCAGCTTATTTTTGACACCCCACTCCAGAACATGCGCGAGAGTGGCATTGGCATTCTGCTCTATCTGGAGTGCTCTGTCTCCATCAAAGACGAGGACCACGTCGTCCGCGAAAGCCTGGCAGTAGACGCCTCTACCGTCCAGGCTCCGCAGCAACGGGTCGAGCGTCAGGTTCCAGAGCAAGGGTCCGGCTATTGACCCTTGGATGCAGCCCCTGCTTGGCTCAGCATTATGAACCTCGCCGCAGTATCTGACGTTAACCGTCCTGTCGGCGAGGTAGCTGTCAAAGACTCGCCTCAGATTCACCGGGCATCCAGCCTCCGCCAGTCTGACTCTGACCATAGGCCACCAGACGCTGTCGAAGGCCCCCTCTATGTCCAATGACACCAATACCACAATCTTCTTCTCATCAAGTTTCTTGTGTATCCGCGACATTAGGTCATAGAGGGCGCCTTCGGTGCTCTTCTGGGGCACAAAGCCATACTGGCGGTCGCTGATCCCCGGCAAAAGATGGTGTTTGAGGCGAGCCACCAGCATTTTCTCATATACTTTTCCAAGCACGGGCAGCAGTCCAATAGGTCGGAACGACTTGGGGACGGTGTAACTATCCCTCCCCGGTTTCCGAAGAACGATCACTGCCGCTTCCTTCCATATCTTTGGAAAGATATGGTGGGCCATGCAGCTGTTCAGTAACCCCAAAAAAGCTTTGGGGTTACAGCCGATGGCCCTGGCACAGATGTCGGCAGTGAGCCCATCGGAACCGGGGGCCTTCTTCGGATTGAAGGACTTCACCGCCATCTCCAGCTCGGTCAGCGTGAACGGGGGGTCGCAGGGCGAGTCTTGCTCCCCCACGTTCACCCCGTCCGCCTCCGCTCTGATCTGGCGGTGAATTCCTTCATCCGAAGTCGCGTGGTCTTTCGGGTAGAACACCTCCGCAAGCCACTCCGCCGATTCCCTCGCGTCGAGAACCCTTCCGTCTCGAACCAGCGGCGGGTCCTCCTCTCTGACTGCCGTTCTACCGATCACTCTGTAGATACCATCCCACACGCTCTCGCCACTCTGTCGCTCGCAGAAGGACTTCCAGGAGTCTGTTTGAGCTTGCCTCACGGCCTGCTCGTACTCCGCCTTCTTCTGAACGTATTGCTCAACGACAAACGACCGTCGGACGGGTGCGGCGTTCCTGATTCTATTTTTCCTGGTGGCGACCTCCTTCTTCAAGATTTCCAGGTCCTGCGACCACCACGGCAACGCTAGCTTTTCCCTCGTCCCCTTCCTCGGAATGGCATGGTCAGACGCCTCAATAACTAATTTGGTATAATTTTGTACGGCCGAAATTGTCTGTTCCCTATCCGGTACAACACCCTCTTTAATTCCATATTTTCCAATGAGTTCTAAAATTTTGGTCCTAAATTTTTCCCAATCTGCTTTATGGGTGTTGTACTTTCTGGTCGTTCTGACCACTTCCATTTCTCGGGAGGGTCCGAGGTTCAGCCTGAATGCGATGCCGTTATGGTCGGAACCTGTCAAATCATTGAGGACCTTCCAGCCCTCCACCAGGTCCAATAAGTCATGTGAGCATGCAGTGACGTCCACATGACTACAGAAACGCCGCCCCCCTCGGACTGTGTCGAATGTCGGAGCATCTCCGACGTTCAGAATTTCGAGGCCAAGCTCCTCCAGACTGCCTGAAAGCTCTTCCCCCCTCGAATCGATCCTATCGCTGCCCCACCACGGACTCTTTGCATTCGCATCTCCACCGACCAACCATCTCCCAGCCCCCAGTACAGCCTCCACCCTCTTCAGGCACCCAATGTAGGGTTCAATAGGCTGGTCCGGCTCAAAGTAGAAGGAGGTAAGCGTGATCGTCCAGCGCCCCATCCTTATCCCCACCACCACGATGTTATTGGTGGTGAGTTCTGGGTACTGTATGATTTTAAGACTGCTATCGAAAACTACGATAGCAGCCTTAACAGTACCCTCTTCAGGCGTGGAGTTCTGGAAGACCCGCATCCCCCTCCGACCCCGAACCGTGCCAGCCGCCCCCACATAGGGTTCCTGAAGGAGCGCTACGGCTGTTCCCCTCTTCTCTGCCTCCACTAGGAGCTCGGAGGTGGCTAGTCGGCTTCGTTGCAAATTGACTTGCAAGAGCCCGTAGGTGCGGCCTTCGCCAGGGGCGCCCTTAGCAATACTGAGTGGCAGAGCGCGCGATGGCATCCCATTTCAGTCTCACTGGGCACGCCGAGCTGAACGCGTTGTGCCCGCGATTCCCGAGCTTGGCCACAGCACAGTTGTGGCACGCCGGGGGAGTACCCGCTCTCCACTCGGGGCACTCCATCTTCAGATGTTGCCCCCCGCAGTGGCTGCACAGGTCCTCCCCCATCGCGCAGAACTTTTTGCTGTGGCCATAGCCCAGGCATCTCGAGCACTGGACCAGGGGCGACTGATCCGCGACCCTGACACGTTGTAAGTCAACGTGCAGGACCCCGAGCTCAGTCGCCCTCCTCCACACCTCCGGGGAGGTGCTCAGCACGATGTGCCCAGTGAGCGGATTCCTTGCTTTCCTTCTATATTTCACTTTCATACTCGACTTCTTTTCGTCGAGGCCATCGAACAGGGACCTATTCTGATTTCTGATTGCCTTTAGGACGTCCTCGTCGCTATGTACTAGTAGGACGTCCCAAAGGATCAGCAGCGGGTCCCTGTTCTCGACCTCGCCGCAAAGAAGTCGTTTACCCGATTTTTCAATTTTGTCCTTTATTTTCCTTCTATCTTCCTCCGTGCTACAACTCATAATTATTTTTCTATCTTTTCCTTTCCGCACCCTTTCGACCCTAACCCAGCCATCCTTAGCGTTTACGGCCTCCCTTATTTTTCCCAACACCTGCTCCCCGGTGTCCGTGGCGTCTTCTGACGTCACGACCACCGAGTGCAGTGTCGGTTTTCCTGATATGGGCCGCCCTACGGCCTCCGCATAAGATCGCGCAGGACCGACGGTCTTTACCACATTCACTTCATTTTTAAACTTTTTGATTAATTCCGTGTGGTCTTTTATTGCGGCCTCGTTTGCTTTCAATAGGTCCGAGTGTTTCTCTAATGCAGCCAATAATGTGTCTGTCTGTGCTGCGCGAGCCGGGGAGGAAGGAAGTTTAACCTCCTCCCTTCCCGGCCCCGCTTTTTTACTATTTTTCCCCGGAGCCTCCGCCTCCTTCACTAAAGCGAAAAGCCGGTCGACGGCCTGGAGTATGTTATTTTTTAAATCAGTTTTTATATTCCTAGAGGCACTGAGGCTGAGCTTTGCCTTATTCAGGCAAGCCCTCGCCTCAGTGACCCTATCTGGGTACTCAATTTTTTGGGTGGCCCTCGCCGTGCTCGCTGCCGGGGCCAGGGGAGAGATGGAGATCCTACCTGTCTCCCATTCCCCTATGCTCTTCCTGACACTCGGCAGCGGAGGCGGAGTCTCCTGGGTCTTCCCGGTCTTAGCCGGACCTGCTCGATCCGCCGCTGGAGACCGTATCATATTTTTGGAGGGATTATTGTCGTTAAAATTAAAATTAAAGTCGGCTGTATAGTGGCCTTGTTTTGACTTATACTAAATTAAGCTGTAGAGGGGCTCGTCAACAATCTTAAAACTAATTAGCTGTATAAGGGCTAGTCAATACTTTAAATAAAATTTTGTTAATAAAATTCTATAATAGCCAACTCAACCCGATTGAAATACAATTAAAATATTAGTTAAATTATTAAACTATTTGTTAAATTAAAATATTAAAATATTAATTAAGTTAAGATATTAAATTATTAGTTAAAATATAAGGTAGTCAATCTATATTTATACAAGTCATCCACAATAAGTCTCTTTTAAAAACACACACACAATAAACACTCGAAAATATTAAACGTCGTAATTACAATAGACAATAAAACTTTTTAGTAGAATAAGACACCGTCAATGTCAATTTAAACAAAACTCAATATTATATAAAGTTAAATCCAACAATAAATAAATTTAAAATAAAAACCTAAAAAGCTTAAGTCCAAATGGACCTACGTCCAAATGGCTTACAGCAATTTTGTGTTGTCGAAAGGTCAGAGGTGACTCGCCGACTGTCAAGTCAAGCTAGGTACCTACTGCAATTTCCAACTCGGGCCAAGTTGACTGAAAGCGTCTATCTTAATACTAAACAGCTGTAAAGGGGCTTGTCAAAAATAAAACTTAGAACTAAGACTTAAACTATAGGTAAAATACAATAAATAATTACAATTATTAAGTAAAATATCAAATGTTAATTTTTAAAATTAAAATTGAAATTTAAGATTAATTGAAATTGAATAAAAATTTAAAAATAACAAGTCAGTACCATAAATTAAATAGTTAAGTAATGTCAAGATTAAACAATATACAAGTCAATAAGATTGGTAACACGGTAAACACAATAGTAGGTAATTAAAGTACCTGTTACAACGATTCAGTGATATAAATAATTTACCGTGGTCTAATATGAGCTGTATATGGGCTCAGTCTAAATAGTTTTAATTATGGTCGACGAGTCAAATAATAACAGTCAATATCAATTTAAAATCTTAATCTAGCAATACAAACAATAACTAACCTACGAGTCAATAATAAAATAAAATAATATCAGTTAAAACTTAGCCTAACAATAATATTCAATTCTTCAATTCAAAACAATAATAATAGTGACAATTTAAACAAATAAAATGAGTGATAGTAGGAGTGATAATAATCAATATTATTTACAATATATCAGTATAATAAGCACAGAGTAATAAGTTAAATAATACACAGGTCACAAATTCAAGTAAATAAAATAAATAATTCAAGATTTTTATACGAGCTGTATATGGGCTCAGTCTATATGGATATAATACAAGTCAAGTAATAGTCAATATCAATTGTTTCCAAATCAAAGACAATAATAATAGTTATATGTGAAATGGTTTACAGATATTAAAATGCGATTTTACTTGTCACTATTATATAATTAAATTGGTCAGTTAAAATATAAAATTTAGCTGTAGAAAGGCTCGGTCAATAAGTTAAAATAAACTTGATTAGTGCTAGTTACGAGAACTAGCCCAACCAGTCTAATAAAATCCTTAAAACTAACTTAGCTATCTTAATCTAAGTCTCTGTAGTAGATTTGACAGAATCCTGTATCAGACCTCAGGCCGCCGAGACACTGCAAGGGTTTAGGGAGGGAAAGGGGTAGCCAAATAGGGGGGAGGGAGGGTCTCTTAGGAAGGAGATCGGTTTGGGAGTGAATTTAGAAAAAATTTTGAATAATTTGGCCAAAAATATATTTATTTAAATTGCCAGACAAAACCGAGTGCAGCAGTAGTCGAGCTCGATAGGTCCTCGGACAGGGCTCGTCGAGACCTATCCAATGACGTATCGCACGTCCACGTACCGCAAAGGACTAGGGATTTATGGGCTTTTTTATACTTTTGCAGGTGAAGTCGGGTGCGAGTGATAGTGTCCACGCCAAATTGGGAAAAAAGGTGTTAATTTTCCAAATCCAACGACGTGTCTCACTGAATTTTAGCGCTAGTAGTTGCTGAGTTATTAGCGATTTACAGTGTTCAAGTTTAATCCCGTGGACACGTCCGGGGGCAGAGGATAGTTTAGGATAGTTTAGCCGCGGATCAATTTAGCGCGGTTTATTATTGTTACCCTGCAATATCCCGGCGTACCTTAAGCCCGATTCCGTCGCTGCTTGTGTAACTAAACTAATCCTGCAGCGAGGATTACAATGGTGTGATTATTATCCTCCTCCGATGTTCGTAGGCTTCACGATAAGCAAATTCCTTCTTTTGTAAACCAGCTAACAAGACCCCTCTAATTGGTTATAATTGGTGTCTCGTATCTTTGGTTCCCGTCGTCCGATTTTCTTCCTCTCTTCGGTTTTCTTAATTTTAAAAGAAAAGCTTTCTTGTCGTATATAAATTTTTTGAAAATTTTGAATTTTGAAAATATTTTATTTCACTTTGATATTACGTAAACCGAATTTATCACAAATTTTGCAAAATTCCTCTCGGGACGTTTCTGTTCGTAACTTTAAAACTATAAGTCCTAAAATTGTGTTCTTAGTGTCAAATGAGAGAGGGGAAAAAACGGAGTATTTATAAATTTAGAACCAAGCCGCGTCACCAAACCTGAACGCAGGATATGTGTCCAAACTTTTGGTTCCCAAGAGATACGGAATCTTTCACAGGTTTTCACTACAATTTTTTACTTTCGTTCTATTGTTTATAATTTCTACACTATTTGTCCTAAAAATATGCTGTTTGTACCCACGTGTAGAGGAGGATCTGGTGGATCCTGTGCAAATAAGCAAGTCCAGCCGTCTTCTGTTCTTTCAAGAGTGTCTGCCTCTGAAGACAAGTGGAATTTTTTATCAAATTATTCGTAGTTTTTTGACTTGTTTCACTATATTCACTATATCTTCACAACCCAATGTCCTAAAAATCTGCTTTTTGCTTTGCTGGGTAGAAGAAGAAGCACTGTATCCAGCAACACTAATCACTGAGGGGCGTCTTCTAGTTTGAGGGGTGTGGAAGTTCCCGAAAACAAGGCAATTTTCGGGAATCCTTCAACTCGTGATATCTCCGGATCGGCTGGTCCAAATTTGATGCGGTTTCCACCGTTCGACTCGCCGGGTTCAACTCCCCCTGATGACCTTCCTCCGCGGTCCCGCGGAAGCCCACTAAGGGATCCCACCAGTGGGGACCTTCGGAATTCCGGTTGTCCCGCAGAATCCGGAAGCCGGAAAAATACGGGCTTTCCGGGACAAATGAGAAGAAGGTACCGGCTTTCTAATGGTACTCTTCGATACACGTTTTCCCGCACAAAATCTTCCAGCGTTTTCGCGCAAAGTTTTTGAACCAATTTTTCCGGACTTTAAAAATCGATATTGGGCTCAATTTTGATCCAATTTCAAAAATAAAAACACCCCCGGGTTGCCCGCGACGAGCTGCGTCGATTGGTGTATCACAATCGTTTTTTACACTTAAAACGCACGTACGGTCGATTTTTAACGATTTTTCGCCACGCGGAGCACTTTTTAGGGCTTTTGCTTGCGTCCGCTCACTGCTAGCGCGCAACAGAGACTCGGTTAGGTTAGGTTAGGTTAGGTTAGGTTAGGTTAGGTTAGGTTAGGTTAGGTTAGGTTAGGTTAGGTTAGGTTAGGTTAGGTTAGGTTAGGTTAGGTTAGGTTAGGTTAGGTTAGGTTAGGTTAGGTTAGGTTAGGTTAGGTTAGGTTAGGTTAGGTTAGGTTAGGTTAGGTTAGGTTAGGTTAGGTTAGGTTAGGTTAGGTTAGGTTAGGTTAGGTTAGGTTAGGTTAGGTTAGGTTAGGTTAGGTTAGGTTAGGTTAGGTTAGGTTAGGTTAGGTTAGGTTAGGTTAGGTTAGGTTAGGTTAGGTTAGGTTAGGTTAGGTTAGGTTAGGTTAGGTTAGGTTAGGTTAGGTTAGGTTAGGTTAGGTTAGGTTAGGTTAGGTTAGGTTAGGTTAGGTTAGGTTAGGTTAGGTTAGGTTAGGTTAGGTTAGGTTAGGTTAGGTTAGGTTAGGTTAGGTTAGGTTAGGTTAGGTTAGGTTAGGTTAGGTTAGGTTAGGTTAGGTTAGGTTAGGTTAGGTTAGGTTAGGTTAGGTTAGGTTAGGTTAGGTTAGGTTAGGTTAGGTTAGGTTAGGTTAGGTTAGGTTAGGTTAGGTTAGGTTAGGTTAGGTTAGGTTAGGTTAGGTTAGGTTAGGTTAGGTTAGGTTAGGTTAGGTTAGGTTAGGTTAGGTTAGGTTAGGTTAGGTTAGGTTAGGTTAGGTTAGGTTAGGTTAGGTTAGGTTAGGTTAGGTTAGGTTAGGTTAGGTTAGGTTAGGTTAGGTTAGGTTAGGTTAGGTTAGGTTAGGTTAGGTTAGGTTAGGTTAGGTTAGGTTAGGTTAGGTTAGGTTAGGTTAGGTTAGGTTAGGTTAGGTTAGGTTAGGTTAGGTTAGGTTAGGTTAGGTTAGGTTAGGTTAGGTTAGGTTAGGTTAGGTTAGGTTAGGTTAGGTTAGGTTAGGTTAGGTTAGGTTAGGTTAGGTTAGGTTAGGTTAGGTTAGGTTAGGTTAGGTTAGGTTAGGTTAGGTTAGGTTAGGTTAGGTTAGGTTAGGTTAGGTTAGGTTAGGTTAGGTTAGGTTAGGTTAGGTTAGGTTAGGTTAGGTTAGGTTAGGTTAGGTTAGGTTAGGTTAGGTTAGGTTAGGTTAGGTTAGGTTAGGTTAGGTTAGGTTAGGTTAGGTTAGGTTAGGTTAGGTTAGGTTAGGTTAGGTTAGGTTAGGTTAGGTTAGGTTAGGTTAGGTTAGGTTAGGTTAGGTTAGGTTAGGTTAGGTTAGGTTAGGTTAGGTTAGGTTAGGTTAGGTTAGGTTAGGTTAGGTTAGGTTAGGTTAGGTTAGGTTAGGTTAGGTTAGGTTAGGTTAGGTTAGGTTAGGTTAGGTTAGGTTAGGTTAGGTTAGGTTAGGTTAGGTTAGGTTAGGTTAGGTTAGGTTAGGTTAGGTTAGGTTAGGTTAGGTTAGGTTAGGTTAGGTTAGGTTAGGTTAGGTTAGGTTAGGTTAGGTTAGGTTAGGTTAGGTTAGGTTAGGTTAGGTTAGGTTAGGTTAGGTTAGGTTAGGTTAGGTTAGGTTAGGTTAGGTTAGGTTAGGTTAGGTTAGGTTAGGTTAGGTTAGGTTAGGTTAGGTTAGGTTAGGTTAGGTTAGGTTAGGTTAGGTTAGGTTAGGTTAGGTTAGGTTAGGTTAGGTTAGGTTAGGTTAGGTTAGGTTAGGTTAGGTTAGGTTAGGTTAGGTTAGGTTAGGTTAGGTTAGGTTAGGTTAGGTTAGGTTAGGTTAGGTTAGGTTAGGTTAGGTTAGGTTAGGTTAGGTTAGGTTAGGTTAGGTTAGGTTAGGTTAGGTTAGGTTAGGTTAGGTTAGGTTAGGTTAGGTTAGGTTAGGTTAGGTTAGGTTAGGTTAGGTTAGGTTAGGTTAGGTTAGGTTAGGTTAGGTTAGGTTAGGTTAGGTTAGGTTAGGTTAGGTTAGGTTAGGTTAGGTTAGGTTAGGTTAGGTTAGGTTAGGTTAGGTTAGGTTAGGTTAGGTTAGGTTAGGTTAGGTTAGGTTAGGTTAGGTTAGGTTAGGTTAGGTTAGGTTAGGTTAGGTTAGGTTAGGTTAGGTTAGGTTAGGTTAGGTTAGGTTAGGTTAGGTTAGGTTAGGTTAGGTTAGGTTAGGTTAGGTTAGGTTAGGTTAGGTTAGGTTAGGTTAGGTTAGGTTAGGTTAGGTTAGGTTAGGTTAGGTTAGGTTAGGTTAGGTTAGGTTAGGTTAGGTTAGGTTAGGTTAGGTTAGGTTAGGTTAGGTTAGGTTAGGTTAGGTTAGGTTAGGTTAGGTTAGGTTAGGTTAGGTTAGGTTAGGTTAGGTTAGGTTAGGTTAGGTTAGGTTAGGTTAGGTTAGGTTAGGTTAGGTTAGGTTAGGTTAGGTTAGGTTAGGTTAGGTTAGGTTAGGTTAGGTTAGGTTAGGTTAGGTTAGGTTAGGTTAGGTTAGGTTAGGTTAGGTTAGGTTAGGTTAGGTTAGGTTAGGTTAGGTTAGGTTAGGTTAGGTTAGGTTAGGTTAGGTTAGGTTAGGTTAGGTTAGGTTAGGTTAGGTTAGGTTAGGTTAGGTTAGGTTAGGTTAGGTTAGGTTAGGTTAGGTTAGGTTAGGTTAGGTTAGGTTAGGTTAGGTTAGGTTAGGTTAGGTTAGGTTAGGTTAGGTTAGGTTAGGTTAGGTTAGGTTAGGTTAGGTTAGGTTAGGTTAGGTTAGGTTAGGTTAGGTTAGGTTAGGTTAGGTTAGGTTAGGTTAGGTTAGGTTAGGTTAGGTTAGGTTAGGTTAGGTTAGGTTAGGTTAGGTTAGGTTAGGTTAGGTTAGGTTAGGTTAGGTTAGGTTAGGTTAGGTTAGGTTAGGTTAGGTTAGGTTAGGTTAGGTTAGGTTAGGTTAGGTTAGGTTAGGTTAGGTTAGGTTAGGTTAGGTTAGGTTAGGTTAGGTTAGGTTAGGTTAGGTTAGGTTAGGTTAGGTTAGGTTAGGTTAGGTTAGGTTAGGTTAGGTTAGGTTAGGTTAGGTTAGGTTAGGTTAGGTTAGGTTAGGTTAGGTTAGGTTAGGTTAGGTTAGGTTAGGTTAGGTTAGGTTAGGTTAGGTTAGGTTAGGTTAGGTTAGGTTAGGTTAGGTTAGGTTAGGTTAGGTTAGGTTAGGTTAGGTTAGGTTAGGTTAGGTTAGGTTAGGTTAGGTTAGGTTAGGTTAGGTTAGGTTAGGTTAGGTTAGGTTAGGTTAGGTTAGGTTAGGTTAGGTTAGGTTAGGTTAGGTTAGGTTAGGTTAGGTTAGGTTAGGTTAGGTTAGGTTAGGTTAGGTTAGGTTAGGTTAGGTTAGGTTAGGTTAGGTTAGGTTAGGTTAGGTTAGGTTAGGTTAGGTTAGGTTAGGTTAGGTTAGGTTAGGTTAGGTTAGGTTAGGTTAGGTTAGGTTAGGTTAGGTTAGGTTAGGTTAGGTTAGGTTAGGTTAGGTTAGGTTAGGTTAGGTTAGGTTAGGTTAGGTTAGGTTAGGTTAGGTTAGGTTAGGTTAGGTTAGGTTAGGTTAGGTTAGGTTAGGTTAGGTTAGGTTAGGTTAGGTTAGGTTAGGTTAGGTTAGGTTAGGTTAGGTTAGGTTAGGTTAGGTTAGGTTAGGTTAGGTTAGGTTAGGTTAGGTTAGGTTAGGTTAGGTTAGGTTAGGTTAGGTTAGGTTAGGTTAGGTTAGGTTAGGTTAGGTTAGGTTAGGTTAGGTTAGGTTAGGTTAGGTTAGGTTAGGTTAGGTTAGGTTAGGTTAGGTTAGGTTAGGTTAGGTTAGGTTAGGTTAGGTTAGGTTAGGTTAGGTTAGGTTAGGTTAGGTTAGGTTAGGTTAGGTTAGGTTAGGTTAGGTTAGGTTAGGTTAGGTTAGGTTAGGTTAGGTTAGGTTAGGTTAGGTTAGGTTAGGTTAGGTTAGGTTAGGTTAGGTTAGGTTAGGTTAGGTTAGGTTAGGTTAGGTTAGGTTAGGTTAGGTTAGGTTAGGTTAGGTTAGGTTAGGTTAGGTTAGGTTAGGTTAGGTTAGGTTAGGTTAGGTTAGGTTAGGTTAGGTTAGGTTAGGTTAGGTTAGGTTAGGTTAGGTTAGGTTAGGTTAGGTTAGGTTAGGTTAGGTTAGGTTAGGTTAGGTTAGGTTAGGTTAGGTTAGGTTAGGTTAGGTTAGGTTAGGTTAGGTTAGGTTAGGTTAGGTTAGGTTAGGTTAGGTTAGGTTAGGTTAGGTTAGGTTAGGTTAGGTTAGGTTAGGTTAGGTTAGGTTAGGTTAGGTTAGGTTAGGTTAGGTTAGGTTAGGTTAGGTTAGGTTAGGTTAGGTTAGGTTAGGTTAGGTTAGGTTAGGTTAGGTTAGGTTAGGTTAGGTTAGGTTAGGTTAGGTTAGGTTAGGTTAGGTTAGGTTAGGTTAGGTTAGGTTAGGTTAGGTTAGGTTAGGTTAGGTTAGGTTAGGTTAGGTTAGGTTAGGTTAGGTTAGGTTAGGTTAGGTTAGGTTAGGTTAGGTTAGGTTAGGTTAGGTTAGGTTAGGTTAGGTTAGGTTAGGTTAGGTTAGGTTAGGTTAGGTTAGGTTAGGTTAGGTTAGGTTAGGTTAGGTTAGGTTAGGTTAGGTTAGGTTAGGTTAGGTTAGGTTAGGTTAGGTTAGGTTAGGTTAGGTTAGGTTAGGTTAGGTTAGGTTAGGTTAGGTTAGGTTAGGTTAGGTTAGGTTAGGTTAGGTTAGGTTAGGTTAGGTTAGGTTAGGTTAGGTTAGGTTAGGTTAGGTTAGGTTAGGTTAGGTTAGGTTAGGTTAGGTTAGGTTAGGTTAGGTTAGGTTAGGTTAGGTTAGGTTAGGTTAGGTTAGGTTAGGTTAGGTTAGGTTAGGTTAGGTTAGGTTAGGTTAGGTTAGGTTAGGTTAGGTTAGGTTAGGTTAGGTTAGGTTAGGTTAGGTTAGGTTAGGTTAGGTTAGGTTAGGTTAGGTTAGGTTAGGTTAGGTTAGGTTAGGTTAGGTTAGGTTAGGTTAGGTTAGGTTAGGTTAGGTTAGGTTAGGTTAGGTTAGGTTAGGTTAGGTTAGGTTAGGTTAGGTTAGGTTAGGTTAGGTTAGGTTAGGTTAGGTTAGGTTAGGTTAGGTTAGGTTAGGTTAGGTTAGGTTAGGTTAGGTTAGGTTAGGTTAGGTTAGGTTAGGTTAGGTTAGGTTAGGTTAGGTTAGGTTAGGTTAGGTTAGGTTAGGTTAGGTTAGGTTAGGTTAGGTTAGGTTAGGTTAGGTTAGGTTAGGTTAGGTTAGGTTAGGTTAGGTTAGGTTAGGTTAGGTTAGGTTAGGTTAGGTTAGGTTAGGTTAGGTTAGGTTAGGTTAGGTTAGGTTAGGTTAGGTTAGGTTAGGTTAGGTTAGGTTAGGTTAGGTTAGGTTAGGTTAGGTTAGGTTAGGTTAGGTTAGGTTAGGTTAGGTTAGGTTAGGTTAGGTTAGGTTAGGTTAGGTTAGGTTAGGTTAGGTTAGGTTAGGTTAGGTTAGGTTAGGTTAGGTTAGGTTAGGTTAGGTTAGGTTAGGTTAGGTTAGGTTAGGTTAGGTTAGGTTAGGTTAGGTTAGGTTAGGTTAGGTTAGGTTAGGTTAGGTTAGGTTAGGTTAGGTTAGGTTAGGTTAGGTTAGGTTAGGTTAGGTTAGGTTAGGTTAGGTTAGGTTAGGTTAGGTTAGGTTAGGTTAGGTTAGGTTAGGTTAGGTTAGGTTAGGTTAGGTTAGGTTAGGTTAGGTTAGGTTAGGTTAGGTTAGGTTAGGTTAGGTTAGGTTAGGTTAGGTTAGGTTAGGTTAGGTTAGGTTAGGTTAGGTTAGGTTAGGTTAGGTTAGGTTAGGTTAGGTTAGGTTAGGTTAGGTTAGGTTAGGTTAGGTTAGGTTAGGTTAGGTTAGGTTAGGTTAGGTTAGGTTAGGTTAGGTTAGGTTAGGTTAGGTTAGGTTAGGTTAGGTTAGGTTAGGTTAGGTTAGGTTAGGTTAGGTTAGGTTAGGTTAGGTTAGGTTAGGTTAGGTTAGGTTAGGTTAGGTTAGGTTAGGTTAGGTTAGGTTAGGTTAGGTTAGGTTAGGTTAGGTTAGGTTAGGTTAGGTTAGGTTAGGTTAGGTTAGGTTAGGTTAGGTTAGGTTAGGTTAGGTTAGGTTAGGTTAGGTTAGGTTAGGTTAGGTTAGGTTAGGTTAGGTTAGGTTAGGTTAGGTTAGGTTAGGTTAGGTTAGGTTAGGTTAGGTTAGGTTAGGTTAGGTTAGGTTAGGTTAGGTTAGGTTAGGTTAGGTTAGGTTAGGTTAGGTTAGGTTAGGTTAGGTTAGGTTAGGTTAGGTTAGGTTAGGTTAGGTTAGGTTAGGTTAGGTTAGGTTAGGTTAGGTTAGGTTAGGTTAGGTTAGGTTAGGTTAGGTTAGGTTAGGTTAGGTTAGGTTAGGTTAGGTTAGGTTAGGTTAGGTTAGGTTAGGTTAGGTTAGGTTAGGTTAGGTTAGGTTAGGTTAGGTTAGGTTAGGTTAGGTTAGGTTAGGTTAGGTTAGGTTAGGTTAGGTTAGGTTAGGTTAGGTTAGGTTAGGTTAGGTTAGGTTAGGTTAGGTTAGGTTAGGTTAGGTTAGGTTAGGTTAGGTTAGGTTAGGTTAGGTTAGGTTAGGTTAGGTTAGGTTAGGTTAGGTTAGGTTAGGTTAGGTTAGGTTAGGTTAGGTTAGGTTAGGTTAGGTTAGGTTAGGTTAGGTTAGGTTAGGTTAGGTTAGGTTAGGTTAGGTTAGGTTAGGTTAGGTTAGGTTAGGTTAGGTTAGGTTAGGTTAGGTTAGGTTAGGTTAGGTTAGGTTAGGTTAGGTTAGGTTAGGTTAGGTTAGGTTAGGTTAGGTTAGGTTAGGTTAGGTTAGGTTAGGTTAGGTTAGGTTAGGTTAGGTTAGGTTAGGTTAGGTTAGGTTAGGTTAGGTTAGGTTAGGTTAGGTTAGGTTAGGTTAGGTTAGGTTAGGTTAGGTTAGGTTAGGTTAGGTTAGGTTAGGTTAGGTTAGGTTAGGTTAGGTTAGGTTAGGTTAGGTTAGGTTAGGTTAGGTTAGGTTAGGTTAGGTTAGGTTAGGTTAGGTTAGGTTAGGTTAGGTTAGGTTAGGTTAGGTTAGGTTAGGTTAGGTTAGGTTAGGTTAGGTTAGGTTAGGTTAGGTTAGGTTAGGTTAGGTTAGGTTAGGTTAGGTTAGGTTAGGTTAGGTTAGGTTAGGTTAGGTTAGGTTAGGTTAGGTTAGGTTAGGTTAGGTTAGGTTAGGTTAGGTTAGGTTAGGTTAGGTTAGGTTAGGTTAGGTTAGGTTAGGTTAGGTTAGGTTAGGTTAGGTTAGGTTAGGTTAGGTTAGGTTAGGTTAGGTTAGGTTAGGTTAGGTTAGGTTAGGTTAGGTTAGGTTAGGTTAGGTTAGGTTAGGTTAGGTTAGGTTAGGTTAGGTTAGGTTAGGTTAGGTTAGGTTAGGTTAGGTTAGGTTAGGTTAGGTTAGGTTAGGTTAGGTTAGGTTAGGTTAGGTTAGGTTAGGTTAGGTTAGGTTAGGTTAGGTTAGGTTAGGTTAGGTTAGGTTAGGTTAGGTTAGGTTAGGTTAGGTTAGGTTAGGTTAGGTTAGGTTAGGTTAGGTTAGGTTAGGTTAGGTTAGGTTAGGTTAGGTTAGGTTAGGTTAGGTTAGGTTAGGTTAGGTTAGGTTAGGTTAGGTTAGGTTAGGTTAGGTTAGGTTAGGTTAGGTTAGGTTAGGTTAGGTTAGGTTAGGTTAGGTTAGGTTAGGTTAGGTTAGGTTAGGTTAGGTTAGGTTAGGTTAGGTTAGGTTAGGTTAGGTTAGGTTAGGTTAGGTTAGGTTAGGTTAGGTTAGGTTAGGTTAGGTTAGGTTAGGTTAGGTTAGGTTAGGTTAGGTTAGGTTAGGTTAGGTTAGGTTAGGTTAGGTTAGGTTAGGTTAGGTTAGGTTAGGTTAGGTTAGGTTAGGTTAGGTTAGGTTAGGTTAGGTTAGGTTAGGTTAGGTTAGGTTAGGTTAGGTTAGGTTAGGTTAGGTTAGGTTAGGTTAGGTTAGGTTAGGTTAGGTTAGGTTAGGTTAGGTTAGGTTAGGTTAGGTTAGGTTAGGTTAGGTTAGGTTAGGTTAGGTTAGGTTAGGTTAGGTTAGGTTAGGTTAGGTTAGGTTAGGTTAGGTTAGGTTAGGTTAGGTTAGGTTAGGTTAGGTTAGGTTAGGTTAGGTTAGGTTAGGTTAGGTTAGGTTAGGTTAGGTTAGGTTAGGTTAGGTTAGGTTAGGTTAGGTTAGGTTAGGTTAGGTTAGGTTAGGTTAGGTTAGGTTAGGTTAGGTTAGGTTAGGTTAGGTTAGGTTAGGTTAGGTTAGGTTAGGTTAGGTTAGGTTAGGTTAGGTTAGGTTAGGTTAGGTTAGGTTAGGTTAGGTTAGGTTAGGTTAG
>OX243971.1:0-5000 GCA_945859745.1 Synanthedon formicaeformis
TCCATCTCTCCCCTGGCCCCGGCAGCGAGCACGGCGAGGGCCACCCAAAAAATTGAGTATCCAGATAGGGTCACTGAGGCGAGGGCTTGCCTGAATAAGGCAAAGCTCAGCCTCAGTGCCTCTAGGAATATAAAGACCGACTTGAAAAATAACATACTTCAGGCCGTCGACCGACTCTTCGCTTTAGTGAAGGAGGCGGAGGCTCCTGGGAAAAATAGTAAAAAAGCCGGGCCGGGAAGGGAGGAGGTTAAACTTCCTTCCTCCCCGGCTCGCGCAGCACAGGCAGACACATTATTGGCTGCATTAGAAAAACACTCGGACCTCTTGAGAGCAAATGAGGCCGCAATAAAAGACCACACGGAATTAATCAAAAAGTTTAAAGATGAAGTGAATGTGGTAAAGACTGTCGGTCCTGCGCGATCTTATGCGGAGGCCGTAGGGCGGCCCATATCAGAAAAACCGACACTGCACTCGGTGGTCGTGACGTCGGAAGACGCCACGGACACCGGGGAGCAGGTGTTGGGAAAAATTAGGGAGGCCGTAAACGCTAAGGACGGCTGGGTTAGGGTTGAAAGGGTGCGGAAAGCCAAAGACAGAAAAATAATTATGAGCTGTAGCACGGAGGAAGACAGAAGGAAAATAAAGGAGAAGATTGAAAAATCAGGCAAACGACTTCTTTGCGGCGAGGTCGAGAACAGGGACCCTCTGCTGATCCTTTGGGACGTCCTACTAGTACATAGCGACGAGGACGTCCTAAAGGCAATCAGAAATCAGAATAAGTCCCTGTTCGACGGCCTCGACGAAAAGAAGTCGAGTATGAAAGTGAAATATAGAAGGAAAGCAAGGAATCCGCTCACTGGGCACATCGTCCTGAGCACCTCCCCGGAGGTATGGAGGAGGGCGACTGAGCTCGGGGTCCTGCACATTGATCTGCAACGTGTCAGGGTCGCGGATCAGTCGCCCTTGGTCCAGTGCTCGAGATGCCTGGGCTATGGACACAGCAAAAAGTTCTGCACGATGGGGGAGGACCTGTGCAGCCACTGCGGGGGGCAACATCTGAAGATGGAGTGCCCCGAGTGGAGAGCGGGTACTCCCCCAGCGTGCCACAACTGTGCTGTGGCCAAGCTCGGGAATCGCGGGCACAACGCGTTCAGCTCGGCGTGCCCAGTGAGATTGAAATGGGATGCCATCGCGCGCTCTGCCACTCAGTATTGCTAAGGGCGCTCCTGGCGAAGGCCGCACCTACGGGCTCTTGCAAGTCAATTTGCAACGAAGCCGACTAGCCACCTCCGAGCTCCTAGTGGAGGCAGAGAAGAGGGGAACAACCGTAGCGCTCCTTCAGGAACCCTATGTGGGGGCGGCTGGCACGGTTCGGGGTCGGAGGGGGATGCGGGTCTTCCAGAACTCCACGCCTGAAGAGGGTACTGTTAAGGCTGCTATCGTAGTCTTCGATAGCAGTCTTAAAATCATACAGTACCCAGAACTCACCACCAATAACATCGTGGTGGTGGGGATAAGGATGGGGCGCTGGACGATCACGCTTACCTCCTTCTACTTTGAGCCGGACCAGCCAATTGAACCCTACATTGGGTGCCTGAAGAGAGTGGAGGCTGTACTGGGGGCTGGGAGATGGTTGGTCGGTGGAGACGCAAATGCAAAGAGTCCGTGGTGGGGCAGCGATAGGATCGATTCGAGGGGGGAAGAGCTTTCAGGTAGTCTGGAGGAGCTTGGCCTCGAAATTCTGAACGTCGGAGATGCTCCGACATTCGACACAGTCCGAGGGGGGCGGCGTTTCTGTAGTCATGTGGACATCACTGCATGCTCACATGACCTATTGGACCTGGTGGAAGACTGGAAAGTCCTCAATGACTTGACGGGTTCCGATCACAACGGTATCGCACTCAAGCTGAACCTCGGGCCCTCCCGAGGAATGGAAGTGGTCAGAACGACCAGAAAGTACAACACCCGTAAAGCAGATTGGGAAAAATTTAGGTCCAAAATTTTAGAACTCATTGAAAAATATGAAATTAAAGAGGGTGTTGTACCGGATAGGGAACAGACAATTTCGGCCGTACAAAATTATACAAAATTAGTAATTGAGGCGTCTGACCATGCCATTCCGAGGAAGGGGACGAGGGAAAAGCTGGCGTTGCCGTGGTGGTCGCAGGACCTGGAAGTCTTGAAGAAGGAGGTCGCCACCAGGAAAAATAGAATCAGGAACGCCGCACCCGTCCGACGGTCGTTTGTCGTTGAGCAATACGTTCAGAAGAAGGCGGAGTACGAGCAGGCCGTGAGGCAAGCTCAAACAGACTCCTGGAAGTCCTTCTGCGAGCGACAGAGTGGCGAGAGCGTGTGGGATGGCATCTACAGAGTGATCGGTAGAACGGCAATCAGAGAGGAGGACCCGCCGCTGGTTCGAGACGGAAGGGTTCTGGACGCGAGGGAATCGGCGGAGTGGCTTGCGGAGGTGTTCTACCCGAAAGACCACGCAACTTCGGATGAAGGAATTCACCGCCAGATCAGAGCGGAGGCGGACGGGGTGAACGTGGGGGAGCAAGACTCGCCCTGCGACCCCCCGTTCACGCTGACCGAGCTGGAGATGGCGGTGAAGTCCTTCAATCCGAAGAAGGCCCCCGGTTCCGATGGGCTCACTGCCGACATCTGCGCCAGGGCCATCGGCTGTAACCCCAAAGCTTTTTTGGGGTTACTGAACAGCTGCATGGCCCACCATATCTTTCCAAAGATATGGAAGGAAGCGGCAGTGATCGTTCTTCGGAAACCGGGGAGGGATAGCTACACCGTCCCCAAGTCGTTCCGACCTATTGGACTGCTGCCCGTGCTTGGAAAAGTATATGAGAAAATGCTAGTGGCTCGCCTCAAACACCATCTTTTGCCGGGGATCAGCGGCCGCCAGTATGGCTTTGTGCCCCAGAAGAGCACCGAAGGCGCCCTCTATGACCTAATGTCGCGGATCTATAATAAACTTGATAACAAGAAAATCGTAGTATTGGTGTCATTGGACATAGAGGGGGCCTTCGACAGCGTCTGGTGGCCTATGGTCAGAGTCAGACTGGCGGAGGCTGGATGCCCGGTGAATCTGAGGCGAGTCTTTGACAGCTACCTCGCCGACAGGACGGTCAGCGTCAGATACTGCGGCGAGGTTCATAATGCTGAGCCAAGCAGGGGCTGCATCCAAGGGTCAATAGCCGGACCCTTGCTCTGGAACCTGACGCTCGACCCGTTGCTGCGGAGCCTGGACGGTAGAGGCGTCTACTGCCAGGCTTTCGCGGACGACGTGGTCCTCGTCTTTGATGGAGACAGAGCACTCCAGATAGAGCAGAATGCCAATGCCACTCTCGCGCATGTTCTGGAGTGGGGTGTCAAAAATAAGCTGAGGTTCGCACCAGGCAAGACTAATGCCATGGTGCTGACCAGAAAGCTTAAGTTTGACACGCCACGACTTACCATGGGCGGGATTGACATTGCCATGGCGGACAAAATCAAATTGCTGGGACTTACCATAGACAGGGGTCTCACCTTCAAGGATCACGTGAAAAATGTGACCAAGAAGGCCCTCGGGGTCTATAAGCAGCTCGGGAAGGCAGCTAAAGTCAGCTGGGGTCTCCATCCCGAGGTCGTTCGCTCCATTTACATCGCCGCGGTGGAGCCAATAATCACCTACTCTGCGAGTGCGTGGGCACCCGCCACTCGCAGAGTGGGGATTATGCGGATCTTGAACGCTGTGCAACGGGGTTTTGCGCAGAAAATCTGCAGAGCCTACCGAACGGTGTCCCTGAACTCAGCTTTACTACTGGCTGGGATACTCCCCCTTGACTTGCGAGTTCGCGAGGCTGCCTCACTGTACGAGGCCAAGAGGGGAGTACCGCAGCCTGGGCTCGGGGACAGGGTCATCGAGCGGGGGGTTCTTGCGATCGAGGCTCCCCACCCCGCCGAACTGGCTAACCTTGAGTTCGGAAGCCTGGCGGACGAGGACGAGCTAAATGCAAACAGCGACTACCACCTTCGCATCTTTACGGACGGCAGCAAGATTGAGGGTCGGGTTGGCGCCGCTCTATCCTTATGGAAGGGCGACGCCGAAACCAGGGCCGTCAAGCTTGGTCTGCCGCCGTACTGCACCGTCTACCAGGCAGAGCTCTTGGCGCTATGTGAGGCGTCGAGGGTAGCTCTGGGTCGCAGCGAAACCTCCGTAGCAATTTACAGCGATTCAAGGTCCGCATTGCAGTCTGTCGCGGCGAGTAAATGTCTGCACCCTCTAGCAGCTGAGACTAGAACAAACTTGAACAACATCAACAAGCAAGGCAGAATAATGAGACTATTCTGGATCAAAGCACACGCTGGTCTAGAGGGGAATGAGAGAGCGGACTGCCTCGCGAGGGAGGCCGCACTGAAATGTAAGCGGAAGCCGGCGTACGACCTGTGTCCGGTCTCATTTGTCAAGCGGTGCATCCGAATGCGCTCGCTTGACGAATGGGACCAAAGATACAGGGACGGCGCTACGGCCAGCATTACAAAGCTGTTCTTCCCTCGAGCCATAGACGCCTATAAGACCCTGAGGAAGGTGAGCCTTGAAGGTGTTATGACCCAGGTCTTAACGGGGCACGGTGGGTTCTCCGAGTACTTGCATCGGTTCAAGCGCAAGGAGAGCCCATCGTGCATTTGTTCCAGCGATGATGAGGATGTCCCGCATGTTCTGCTGGAGTGCCCGGTCTTCGCCAAGGAAAGGATGGAGCTGGAGTACGAGATGGATATGCAAGTGTGCCCAGCCAACCTTAGCGTCATGATCGCAAGCAGCCAGAAGGAGAAATTCATAGAATACTGCAAAAAAGTAGCAACTAGGGTGATTAGTAGGAATAAAACATAAGATAGTAGTCTTCAAATTGAAATGTAAATACTTAATATATTATACACAAATATTTAACCAGTTTTAATTACCAAATGTTTTAATTGTTTAATAATTTTTTATTTTCTATAATGTCAAA